>JAJQKJ010002337.1:260000-269402 GCA_029574335.1 Rana kukunoris
GCATAGAAAAGGTGGGGGGGTGGAGAGCACTGGGGGGGAGCCAGGGAGCACAGGGGGAGTGGGGGGATTTGGAAAGCACTGGGAGGGGGAGCTGATTAGCATGGTGGGGTGGAGAGCATAGGGGGAGCCAGGGAGAAAACTGGGGGCTGGGAAAGCACAAGGGGGGGAGCTGAAGAGCACCGTGGAGGCTGGAGAGCTAGAAAGCATGGGGGAAATTGAAAGCACAGAGGGTGCCAGGGAGCACGGGGGGGCAGCAGAGCAACGGGGGGAACTGGACAACACAGGGGGCAGAGAGCACTGGGGGTACAGGTAGAACTGGGGGGGTTAGGGAGCATGGGAGAAACCCTGCACACTGTGGGAGGAACAGAGCTCTGGGGGGCTGGAGAGCACTGTTGGGGGAGCCAGGGAGCAAGGGGGTCAGAGAGTATTGGAGGACCAGAGAGCATTGTGGGGGAGCCAGGGAACACAGAGCACTGGGGGGAGGTGGAGAGCAGTGGGGGGATGATGACTTGACAGCAAAGTGGGGGGTGGGAGAGCATGGGGGAGCTGGAAGCAGTGGGGAATGGGCTAGACAGCACAGTGGGGGAGAGCATGGGGGGAGCTGGGAAACAGTGGGGAGACTGGACAGCACAGTGGAGAGGGGGTGCTGGGGAGCATTGGGGAGACTGGACAGCACAGTGGAGGGGGGGTTAGTGCTGGGGAGCATTGGGGGACTGGACAGCACAGAGGAGGGGGGGGGAGCTGGGAAACAGTGGGGAGACTGGACAGCACAGTGGAGAGGGGGTGCTGGGGAGCATTGGGGAGACTGGACAGCACAGAGGAGGGGGGGAGCTGGGAAACAGTGGGGAGACTGGACAGCACAGTGGAGAGGGGGTGCTGGGGAGACTGGACAGCACAGTGGAGAGGGGGTGCTGGGGAGCATTGGGGAGATGGACAGCACAGAGGAGGGGGGGGAGCTGGGAAACAGTGGGGAGACTGGACAGCACAGTGGAGAGGGGGTGCTGGGGAGACTGGACAGCACAGTGGAGGGGGGGGGGGGGGGTTAGTGCTGGGGAGCATTGGGGAGAGACTGGACAGCACAGTGGAGGGGGGGGGGCGGTGTGGGGGGGGAGCATTGGGGAGACTGGACCGCACAGTGGAGGGGGGGGGGGTGCTGGGGAACATTGGGGAGACTGGACAGCACTGTGGAGGGGGGGAGCTGGGGAACATTGGGGAGACTGGACAGCACAGTGGAGGGGGGGAGCTGGGGAACATTGGGGGAGACTGGACAGCACAGTGGAGGGGGGGAGCTGGGGAACATTGGGGAGACTGGACAGCACAGTGGAGGGGGAGCTGTGGGGAGACTGGACAGCACAGTGGAGGAGGGGGTGCTGGGGAGCATTGGGGAGACTGGACAGCGCAGTGGGGGGGGGGTTGTGGGGAGCATTGGGGAGACTGGACAGCACAGTGGAGGGGGCAGTTAGTTTAGTGCTGGGGAGCATTGGGGAGACTGGACAGCACAGTGGAGGGGGGGGTGCTGGGGAGCATTGGGGAGACTGGACAGCACAGTGGAGGGGGAGACTGGACAGCACAGTGGAGGGGGGGGGTGCTGGGGAACATTGGGGAGACTGGACAGCACAGTGGAGGGGGGGAGCTGGGGAACATTGGGGAGACTGGACAGCACAGTGGAGGGGGGGAGCTGGGGAACATTGGGGAGACTGGACAGCACAGTGGAGGGGGGGAGGAGCTGGGGAACATTGGGGAGACTGGACAGCACAGTGGAGGGGGGGAGCTGGGGAACATTGGGGAGACTGGACAGCACAGTGGAGGGGGGGAGCTGTGGGGAGACTGGACAGCACAGTGGAGGAGGGGGTGCTGGGGAGCATTGGGGAGGACTGGACAGCGCAGTGGGGGGGGGGGGTTGTTGGGGAGCATTGGGGAGACTGGACAGCACAGTGGAGGGGGGAGCTGGGGAGCAGTGGGGAGACTGGACAGCACAGTGGAGGGGGGGAGCAGTGGGGGGCCTGGACAGCATGGGGGGGCTGGGGAGCAGTGTGGGGGGGGGGGTGGGGTACTGGACAGCACAGTGGGGGAGCACAGGAATCAGAGAGCACTGGGGGGAGAACCAGGAAACAGGGGTCATTAAAGAAGTTGGATAGGACAGCTCCGGTGGATGGATGGATCCCAGCTCCTGCTACATCCTGGCCAACCCCCAGAAAGAACGTGAATACCCGGCTGGTCGTGCCACCCTCCTGTGTGCCTGGATAGGAGGAGCGGGGGCGGGGACGGCGGGACAAAGCTGCTCATGGAGGAATTGATCTTTCCATATTCTGTCTGCAGCCAATGAACGCCCGTAGAAGAAGCGGTCATTCAGCGGCTGCAGACAGAATATGGAAAGATCAATTCCTCCATGAGCAGCTGTCCCGCCGCTCCTCCTATCCAGGCACACAGGAGGGTGGCACGACCAGCCGGGTATTCACGTTCTTTCTGGGGGTTGGCCAGGATGTGTGTAGCGGAGCTGGGATCCATCCATCAACCGGAGCTGTCCTATCCAACTTCTTTTAATGACCCGGGCTCCCATGGTTCCTCCATGTGCATCTGTCCCGGCCCGCCGCTCCTCCTATCTAGGCACACAGGACAGGAGGGCGGCACGGCGGTGTACTCACGTTCGGCCGTCGGCCGGCCAGACTAAAGCAGGCGATGCGATTGGATCCCAGAGATGACAGGAGAGCTGGTGCGGGCTGAAGAGCAGCTCAGCTGCTTTTTGTGTGCCGATGGCTGCCGGCACGGCTTTTGCAGATGGCCCCTGGTCCTGCCTGTTGGTCCGCGAGCAGATGCAAATGAGGCGGCCGCGAGGCCCCTGTGAGTGTGAGGCCTTAGGCGCCCGCCTCATTTGCCTAATTAGAGAGCCGCCTCTGCCCCAAATGCCTTTACATGCGACAGAATTCACAGGGCGCTCCGTCCCAAACCCCCCCCTGACAGCCCCCCCAGGAATATTATCATGTGCATGCGTGACTTTCTAACCTTACCATGGAAGGGAAGAGGATACAGATATATCCTGACATATCCCCTGCTACCCTAGATAGGAGACGCAGATGAAGGAGGTTACAAATGTGCTACAAGCTGCCAGAATCACATACCGATGGGGATTCCCCTTCAGTCACGGTCCCTCATAATGGATCAACATACACGGTCTATAATGTGATTGAGGGGAAAGAACTGCTGATTTAAACTGGGGTCTGCTGGCCAAGACCCCTTATCCGTCCTCGGGCCACTAGACCATCCCCAATATGGTCTACCCTTCTACCAAGGCGTAACCAGAGGGACCAAAGAAGATTATTTCACTCCTTTCAACCACCAAATCCTAAAATTGTTGTGCCCTTTCTGCAATCCTGTTTCTAAGTTTTAGGAACCTTTGGGTGTTGGTCCTTACTATCCCCACTAGATGGCGCTCCCACCTTAGAATATATCTCAAGTTACACTAATGATCACTCTGTTCTAAACACATACAAATTATGGGGCTGATTTACCAAGCCTGTGCGCCAAGACTCATGGTGCACAAGCAGGAGTAAACCTGTTTTTGAGATTTACAAAAGAAACACGCTGCCAGTGCAGCGTGTTTCCTCATTTACTAAAGTGCCTAATGCGCCCAGGAGAGGGCGCACAGCACGCCAGTACAGAGCTGGCGTGCGGCATTTTTAGTAGTAAACATCGGGGATTCGGGCGGGAGTTTATATGAGGGGGGGGAGGGGGGTGATGCAGGGAAGTGTAGTGACATGTGTTTAATTGTGTGTGGCGGGCCGATTTGAAAGGGAAAGTGACTTTTGGGACCCGATCCCCGTGCCCTTGCAAAGTACGCTAGAACCTCGGAAGGTTCACTTGCATACTGGGCATGCGCAGAGGGAAAAATCGGAGCTTACCGTGCGCCTCTTCAGTACGCCGGGAAATCCTTGGTAAATACCAGGCGGCGTAGCAGTGTTTGCACTGCCTGGAGCGGCGCACGGCAAGCTCCGAGCTGTTCTCGGGCTGCGCTGACACTGAAGGGGAACTCCGCGCCAAATTTCAAATGTGAAACCGGCGCGGCTTCCCCCCCAGGGGTACAATAGGCTCTCCGGCTTGGTCCGGAACTGTGAGGGGTTAACCCACGCCAAAATCGGCGTGGGGTTCCCCCCAGATCCGTAGAAGCCCTCATCCCAGGCATGCAGTCTGGCGGGACAGGAATGGGGGTGGGGGACGAGCGAGCGCCCCCCCCCTCCTGAGCCGTACCAGACCACATGCCCTCGACATGGGGGGAGTGTGTTTGGGGTAGGGGGGCGCTGCCCCCCCACCCCAAAGCACTCTTGTCCCATGTCGATCGGGACAAGAGCCTCTTCCGACAACCCTAGCCATTGGTTGTCGGGGTATGGGGCGGGAGCCAATCAGAATCTGGGAGCCCCGTTTAATAAGGTGGCCCCCAGATTTCGGGCCCCCACCCTATGTGAATGAGTATGGGGTACATCGTACCCCTACCCATTCACCTGGTGAACGTGGTTTTAACTTTGAGGGTCTTCTGCCGCGCCCCCTTCGAATTTTTCGGCCTGGACGGGGGTCGCACATCCCATCCAGGACTTGGACGTGGCGGGCTTCTCGTCGCTCTCTTCTGCCGCTGCCCCCTTCACCACGAAGCTCCGTGCTTGTTTGATGAGGGCAGCGGGCTTCCGTCGTCTTCTCCGGGGCGAGGGTCGTACATCCCACCCCGGATTTCGTCGCCGGCTTCTGCCTGGCTCCTACTAGGGGCCAGGGCTTCTTTTGCCGTCTTCCGCCGGAGGGCGCCACTCTCCGGGCTTCTCGTCGTTGTCTTCCGCCGCGGGGCCAGGCCTTCTTCTTTGCCGCCCCCTTCGAATTTTTCGGCCTGGACGGGGGTCGCACATCCCATCCAGGACTTGGACGTGGCGGGCTTCTCGTCGCGTCTTCTGCCGCTGCCCCTTCACCACGAAGCTCCGTGCTTGTTTGATGAGGGCAGCGGGCTTCCGTCGTCTTCTCCGGGCGAGGGTCGTACATCCCACCCCGGATTTCGTCGCCGGTTCTGCTGGCTCCACGAGCTTGGATGAGCCAGGGCTTCTCGTCGCAGTCTTCCGCGCGGGGTGACACTCGCGGGCTTCTTCTTCCATTCGATGTTGACACGGCGAGGTCGGCGCTGAAATGCCTTCTGAGCGGCGGGCAAGGACTTATATTGGCATTGGGCGTGGGCGTGGTTATGCCAACACGTGACCTTAACCCATGTGACAGTGATGTGATGTCACATCACTGTCACAGGGTTAAGGTCACATGTTGGCATAACCACGCCCACGCCCAATGCCAATATAAGTCCTTGCCCGCCGCTCAGAAGGCTTTCAGCGCCGGACCTCGCCGTGTCAACATCGAATGGAAGAAGAAGCCCGCGAGTGTCACCCGCGGCGGAAGACTGCGACGAGAAGCCTGGCTCCTCTTGGAGCAGGCGCAGAAAGCGGCGCAGAGGCGACGAAATCCGGGGTGGGATGTACGACCCTCGCCCCGGAGAAGACGACGAAAGCCCGCTGCCCTCATCAAACAAGCACGGAGCTTCGTGGTGAAGGGGCAGCGGCAGAAGACGGGACGAGAAGCCCGCCACGTCCAAGTCCTGGATGGGATGTGCGACCCCCGTCCAGGCCGAAAAAATCGAAGGGGGCGGCAAAGAAGAAGGCCTGGCCCCCGCCGGCGGAAAGACAACGACGAGAAGCCCGGAGAGTGGCGCCCTCCGGCGGAAGACGGCGAAAGAAGCCTGGCCTGGGAGGAGCCAGGCAGAAGCGGAGGAGCCCGAGGTGGGGCGACACCCGTTGTTCTCCGCTGTTTTCGGCCGGCCCCCCGGATGTAAAAGAGCTTCATTTTGGAGTGGGGGCACAGTCGAGCATGGCGGAGAGCATGGGTGGGTGTTTCCCCCCCCGGCAGAAGACGGCTAGAAGACCGAGGAGTGGCGACGCCCCCGTTGTTCTCCGCCATTTCCGCGCCCCCCCCGGATGTAAAAGAGCTTGTTTGGGGTAGGGGGCCTGGCCGAAACATGGCGGAGAGCATCGGTGGGTTGTCTCTCTCCCCGGCGGAGGCGGCGGCGAGACCGGGGGGGGGGTAGGTGAACCCCCGGCGGAAGGCGGCGGCGAAGACCGGGGGGGGGTGGTGTACCCCCCGACGTTGCCCCCGTTGTTCTCCGCCATTTCCGCCGGCCCCCCCGGATGTAAAAGAGCTTGATTTGGGGGTAGGGGCCTGGCGAACATGGCCGAGAGCATCGGTGGGTGTCCCCCCCGGCGGAAGGCGGCGGCGAAGACCGGTGCGGGGCTGGAGCCCCCCGGCACAAAACGTCTGGAAGACCGAGGGGCTCCGCCCCCGTTGTTCTCTGCTTTTTCGGCCGGCCCCCCCCGGATGTGAAAGAGCTTATTTTGGGGTGGGGGCCTGGCTGGACATGGCGGAGAGCATCGGTGGGTTGTCCCCCCCCGGCAGAAGACGGCGAAGCCCGGGGCCCAATGGATGGTGGTGGGGGGTCCCGGCAGAAGACCCCCGGAGCTGACTAATAAATTATTTTTTTCTGTGTGTGTTTTTTTGTGTTTACACTTTTCCACCCGGTGAATGGGTAGGGGTACGATGTACCCCATACTCATTCACATAGGGTGGGGGGCCAGAATCTGGGGGCCCCCTTAATATAGGGGGCTCTCAGATTCTGATAAGCCCCGCCCGCTATACCCGACAACCAACGGCCAGGGTTGTGGGGGGAAGAGGCTCTTGTCCCTTTCGACATGGGGACAAGAGTGCTTTGGGGTGGGGGGGCAGTGCCCCCCTCCCCCCACAGCACACACTCCCCATGTCGAGGGCATGTGGTCTGGTACGGCTCAGGAGGGGGGGGGGCGCTCGCTCGTCCCCACCCCCATTCCTGTCCGGCCAGACTGCGTGCCTGGGAGAAGGGTTTGGTCTGGATCTGAGGGGGAACCCCACGCCGTTTTTTGGCGTGGGTTTAACCCTTATGTTCCAGATCAAATCTAAGAGCCTGTTGTGCACCTGAAGGGGGACCCCCACGCCGTTTTTTTTTATAATTTGGGGGTGAGTTCCCCTTTATCCGGTCCTGTCAGGGGGGGGGGGAATGCTGCTCGTCTGTCCCTACAATGTATGAACAGCGATCTGTCATTTCCCTACACAGTCCCACCCCCTTTACAGTTAGAACACACCCAGGTAACATATTCAACCCCTTCCGCGCCCCTAGTGTTAACCCCTTCCCTGCCAGTGTCATTTTTATAGTAAGCAATGCATTGATATACCATTGCTCGCTACAAAAATGCCAAATCTCACAAAAATGTGTCCGCCACAATGTCGCATTAGACAGAAAAAAACAATGATAGCCACCATTACTAGTAAACAAAAAATTATTCAAAAAAACCCATAAGACCAACCCTACTTAGAACTTTTGCCCAACCAATCAAACGCTTATTGTGATTTTTTGCAACCAAAAAGATGTCCAAGAATACTTATCGGCCTAAACTGAGGGCAAACATTTTTTGAATATATTTTGGGGGAGATTTATTATAGCAAACAGTAAAAAAGATGTTTTTTTAGTTACCAAATTGTCGCTATATTTTGGGTCAAGCAAAAATAAGAAAAAACGCAGAGGTGATCAAATACCACCAACAAAAAAAATTTTTTTTAGGGGGGGGGGGGGAGGATGGGACGCCAAATTTTTTGGGGGCCACGTCGCACAACCACGCAATTGTCAGTCAAAATGACGCAGTGTTGAATGCAAAAAATGGCCCCGTCAGTGACCAGTAATATGCTCTGGGGCTCAAGTGGTTACAAATTAAGAATACACTAAAGTTAGCCCAAATTTATGGCCATAATGTGAAAGATGATGTTACACCGAGTAAATAGATACCCAACATGTTACACTTTAATATTGCACACACTCATGGAATGGCGCCAACTTCAGTACTTGAAAATACCCATAGGCAACGCTTTTTTATGTGTTTCAGGTTACCAGTTTAGATTTACAGAGGAGGTCTAGTGCTAAAAGTATTGCTCTCGCTCTAACGTACGCTATGATACCTCACATGTGGGGTTTGAACGGGGGGTTCAATATGTGGGCGGGGCTTACACATTTAAGGCCCGCCCACATATGGAAACATTCTTCAAACCACACATGTGAGGTATCATAGCGTGCGTAACAGCAAGAGGAATATTTATAGCACTAGACCTCATCTGTAAATCTAAACTGGTAACCGGAAACAATAAAAATGCTGCTTGTTCGCTTCTGACTGCGAGCTACTAGGGACAGGGGCTTTTAAATTATTTACTATTTAGGTTTGTTACGTAAAAATTCTATAAGACCTCCCGTTCAGCTTGTAAAGCATCACTTCATGGGGACCAAAAAAAAATTAAACCTCTAATGCTTTCATCCGCCATTGCAGATTTGATTCTGGTACTGCATTTCGAGGTGAACTGGGCATGCTCGAAACAGTTAGAAAAAGAAGTTGGAAGTTTCATCCTGAAAATGACTTGCATCTTTCTGAGCATGCTCAGGAAAGCTGTTTTTTTGGCTTAGTAATTTAAGGACATCCTTAACAGGTGTAAGCAGTTACAAGTGCACACAAACTAGAGGCTGACATTTCTTCATGTGTTTCCAATTGGTTCATTAGCACACATGTTATAAAAAGCGTGGATACTGCACGTGTCAGCTGCCCCTCAGAGGGGGCAGATTTGCTGGCTGGAAGGAATGGCGGAGTGAAACAGAGATGTTTTGGAGCAAGTTTTGTATTTTTTGATGTTTTCTCTGCTACATAATTTTGCTAAATGTTTCTCAAGATGTTAATGACTAATGTTTTAATCCTGTGGGGTCTATCCTGTTATTTCAAAAGCATGATTTATTTTCCAATGGACTGTGAAATAAACGTTGGTCTTTTTTGTTTTTAGGTGTTTTTATAAATTTTTGGTGTGTTTATTTGTAATTTTTTGTTTTGCTTTCCTTGTTTTGTGGACCAATAAAATTACTTTCAAATTTTGAAGTTTGTTTTGTGATATTTTTTTCCTGCTATGGATTTCAACCGCTGCAGCTGAACTAGTTTGGGCCTAAACCATCAAGTGTGATTTGTCTCTAAGCTCTTTCTGGTGTGTATGCATGAAATGTTTAGTCACCAGAAAAGGAAGGACAAAGCGGTAAGTAATGTTTCTAGAAACTGATGTCCAGCCTGACATTTTAAAGCACATGTGCAAGATGTGGGGGGGGTGGTGTGATTGGTGGACAGGCTTGAAGTGCTGATTTACAGCGCTGTGCTGAAACTAGCACAAGACCAATCTCATCTAATTGTGGGTTGTTTGAGGGAAGCCAATTGAGTGTTAGAACCCTGCTAGTTTTTTAGGTGGGCTTTGTGTCCCTTTTCCTAAAATTGGCTTCAC